>OY292399.1:6890395-6938204 GCA_958496205.1 Idaea biselata
ATTGGAGATGCCGAACTCGTAATGTTTGCCGATGATACAGTGCTTTTATTCCATGACAAAACTTGGGCCACTGTTCGGTGCTTAGCTGAAAATGGTATGGCTAAAGTCGCCAAATGGTTAGAGAATAGTTTGCTGTCGTTAAATACTTCAAAAACAAAATACATGTCCTTTAACAAAACTATTGTCACAAATCCTCCTAGTGACCTATCCGTGGTAGTACACACATCTCTTTGTGGTAATTTTGACGGCTCCTCGGACTGTAACTGTATTGAGTTGGCAAAGGTGACCAGTATTAAATATTTGGGAGTAGTAGTTGATGATAAACTGAGGTGGGAAGAACACATTACCAATGCTGCAAATCGCATAAGAAAACTTATCTTTATATTTAAAAGCCTCAGACAAGTTGCAGATAGAGAACTTTTGCTACAAACATATAAAGCCCTTGGTCAGTGTATCATCAATTACTGCATTAGCTCCTGGGGTGGGGCGGCAAAGACGCTCATGATTGAGGTTGAGCGTGCACAGAGGGCTCTACTAAAGACAATGTGCTTTTTGCCATTTAGATTCCCGACAGTGTCACTCTACGCCCAAACTAAACAATTAAGTGTTCGAAAATTGTACATATATCAGTGTATCCAACGATATCATAGAGAAATCGTTCCCACTGAAGCTAAATTAAAAAAGAGAACGAATCGCTGTCCCACTCCATTTCTTATTAGCTCTACAGCAAAAAGACACTACATTTATATTGCACCTAAATTATATAATGTACTGGACTCTAAATTCAAAATTATAGGTTTAAATAATCATAAGATTAAGATATTACTCATAGATTGGCTAAAAGGCTTTGATTATGATGATGTGGAAAAATTATTTAACTAGGCTATGGAACACTTGCATGCATCTTAGCAATTTAAGCAATATTTAATTGTAAATCTAAGGGGTGAACTGTATTTCCGGGCCACAGCTCACGCTATTCCGGGAAACAGGGCCACATGTAAATGTATTGTTTAATATGTGCTAATAAATCATTTTATTTATTTTATTTATTATTTATTTATTTATAGCCACTTTTGTCGCCAGACTACATTGAGGCTTTTGATTCGGAAACATTTACTTGTACAGAAGTACTTGTATGACTTAGTTACAATAATTTCCAGTTAGCTCAGCTAGTAGTGAACACGGGAGGCTGCGGTCCGCTGGTGGAGCTGGTGTCGGAGGCGGCGGGCGGCGCGCGCGTGCCGGCCTGCATGGCGCTCGGCTTCATAGCGGGCCAGTCCGACCAACTTGCGATGGCTGTCGTCGAGTCTAAGGTCACTATCAATGCCGGATGTAGGTCCTCCTTACAATCTGATTGATATACGGAACTAGGGTAAAGGGTAGGGTGCAGGTACGTGTCTATACACACACCCTACCCTTCATCTGCAGTAATTTCTTGTCAATTCAAAGGTTGCCTGGAAGAGATCACTTTAAGCGATAAGGCCGCCCTTTGTTCCACAAAGTTTTAAGATGTTCATGTTATTTGTTTATCTGTAATTTTCTGTGGTGTGTACCTACAATAATAAAATAATAATCAATCAACTAGTGATCAACTCACCCAATCCCAATTTTGTAGTCGAAAACATATGTCACTGACTTATGTTCTGTCATTGACAGTTACCTGCACCGGCAGTACGAGCTACTTGGCTTGCCTTGCCCACTTGGCAGTTAGAGCTAAGTTACATTGAGTAAATTTACTCAATGTAATTTAGCTCTAACTGCCAAGTGGGCGCAGCAGATTGCTGGTAAGATTCCCGCCGTATAAATGCAATTGAAGGTTTATTAGTAAGCCTCAAAGCATTCTAAATGAAAAGATAATTAGCTAAACTAGTAAGACCAGTGTAAATATTCCACAGGCTATACCTGCACTAGTGGAAATTCTGCAAAGCAACGACACAGAAGACGCGGAGGTTTGCGCGGCGGCGTGGACTCTCGGCCATATCGCCAAACACTCCCCACAGCACAGCCTCGCCCTGGCTGTTGCTAATGCATTTCCTCGGTTACTACAGGTATGACCTACTTTTACACTTTCCTACTTATTATGAATCTGGATAATAATAATAATTAGCCCTTTATTCTGAACTACAAGTAAGTACAAGTATCAATTTTATAGATTTTGTTATAGTATGTCACGTAGCTCAGTGTGCCTCTTGGCATAGGCCTCCTCTAACATTTTCCACTGACATCGGTCACGTGCTACCCTTCTCCAATGATGTCCAACTGTGAGTTTTAGGTCGTCTTCCCATCTTGTTGGTTGGCGTCCTCTGTTTCTCTTTCCATCTCTGGGATACCAATCAGTGACAATTTGGCACCATTTTTCTTGGGGATCACGGATCATGTGTCCCGTCCATCTCCACTTTTGTTGATCAATTCGTTCAATCAAATCAGCTACTTTTGTTTTTTCTCTTATTGTGCTGCTTCTAACTCTATCCTGTTTCTTTATCCCAGTCAGGCTTCTTTCCATGGCTCTCTGACATCGTTCCAACTTTTCTCTGTGGTGTATGGTAAGTGCCCAGGTTTCACAACCATAAGTGACTGGAAGTATACACGTGTTGAAGACCTTCCTTTTTATGTGCAGGCCAAGCTCTTTGGATTTCATGATTTTTTTTAAAGACCAAAATTTTCTCCATCCATTAGCAATTCGTCTGGCGATTTCCTTTGTGGTTTGGTCTTTGTGAGAGATTATTTGGCCCAGGTAGATGTAGTCCATCACATATTCAAGTGGTTGGTTGTCGATTTTTATAGTTGTATGTTTAGAGTTTGTAAGCAATTTTGTTTTGTCTCTATTCATGGATAGGCCTACTTTCTTACTTTCATTGTTAAGTGAATCAATCATTTCACTGAGATGTGTTGGGTTTTCTGCGAAAAGAACTATATCGTCCGCAAATCTTAGGTGGTTCAGTTTCACGCCTTGCACATTTAGGCCATAGATATTCCAGTCTAAGTTGCGGAAGACGTTTTCCAAGGCTGCCGAGAACAATTTTGGTGATAAGGGATCCCCTTGTCTTACTCCCCTTTCGATCTTGAACTTTTTTCCCAAGGTTTCTAATTGGATTCTTGCTTCACTATTTGCATAGATGTTTTTAATAATGTTGGTGTAGATCGAAGGTATCCCTTGCTGTTCCAGGCTTTCCCAGATGGCTTTGTGGCTTATGCTGTCGAAAGCCTTGGAATAATCAATGAATGCCATGTATAGTTTCTTGTTATACTCGTTATATTTTTCGACTATCTGTTTCACTGTGTGTATATGGTCCAGTGTGGAGTGTTTTTGTCTGAAGCCTGCTTGCTCTCTGGGTTGGTTTTCATCTAGTTTTTTGCTTATTCTTTCCATGAATCTGGATATCTATGGTCAATTGGACATAGGGGAACTAGCTTCGTCTGTAATTTTACAAGTCTAGACTTTCCTGATTATGTGATTAAATGTAGGTAGCTTATCAAGTTTCACTGCAATCAGGAGTTGTTGTGTTAACAAACATACATACTTATACACCTCTTAAGCTATTGTATTTATAATGCCTATGTGTTTATATGTATAATATTATTTTCTCTTATTTAAATTATTTACAGTTATATACAAGCCCCAAGTCCTCCGGAGAGGTAAGGGCTCGGACATCTTGTGCATTGAAGCAGGCCCTGCAGTGTTGCCTTCACCGACCTGCATTGGAGCCACTGTTACATGCAGCACCTGCCTGTATACTCAAATACGTTCTAGCACAGTATGCCAAGGTAAGTCAAATACAAAAAAGTGTTTGTATAAATTATTATTTACAAATAATACTATAATAGTAAACATTAGTAGACAGGTCCATCATCAAGATTATCATCTTCCTCATCATATTCTTCCCCGTTGTCAAAGTAGTTGTTGGCATAGTCTGTGCCATCATCCATCTCATATTCCTGTTCTTGTTCCTCTTCTAAATCCTCATCATCATTATCATCTTTCTTTGTACCATCTTCGTCTTCATTTACTTCCTTATTCTCGTTATTTTCCTGGGATTCTTTCTTCTCTAAAGTTAGCAGCCTTTTGGCTATAGCGCTAGGGTCTTCTAGTTTCCGTTTCCTGGCAGCTACTCTCACTTGCGTCGCCTGCGGTCGCAATTCATTCGGCATATTCGTCCAAACACAGTCCAACACTTTACCTTTTCTCGCGTCCTGTGCTAACACTTTGTATTTATCCGAATATCTTTCGACACCGTCTGTTTGGGCTTTAGCCTTCACGTAAGCCGGTGAGTCGTGCAAGTACTCTATGAATTGGTCCTTCACTATTAACATGTAGTCGGTAGCAGCATCGCAGTTTAGAGGCAGAGGTTTCGCTTCAAGCTTTGGGAAGAGCGGAGGTGGAGCGAGGGTTTGAGGTGTGTTGTCCGCTCGAGTGATGCCGAGAGCATGCAGTTGGTCTTGAGTTAAGGAAAGACCGCTGCCGCGGCCGCGTCCTCTTCCAGCCATTTCTTTATTCGTTATTTGGAACTCTTAATTCATAATCTTCGATTTCGGGATTTGTTTACGGACAACCATGCACGCACGCTACTTCAGTCAGCTGTTAACTGTCAATGTGACATTGACAGTACCTTTTATGACATTGACATCTACCCGACTGTCGTTCGCTTGTCGATCACGACGTCAAGTTTATTCAAGGTTGGTCACCACAATCGATCGATTTAATTTACTTTTTAGCGCGTATTTTAAACGCTTGTTGTGTTTCAGATTTTACCAAATGATGCGAGGGCAAGAAGACTGTTTGTGACAACTGGTGCTTTGAAGAGAGTTCAGGAAATCGATACCGTTCCAGGGACTTCTCTCAAAGAGTATATAAATATCATAAACAGTTGTTTCCCTGAAGAGATAGTAAGGTGATTTATTAATATTATACGTTAATCTTATGTAGGTACCTCAATTCGGATTTTGCAGTTACAATTTTATTTATACTATAACTAGCTGACCCGGCAAACGTTGTTTTGCCTTATAAATTGTAGATAATTAAATTTTTCCTGAATTTTCTTTCCAACGAATGCAAAACCGTGGAAATCGGTTCTTGCGTTCTGGAGTTATAGCGTCAGGAAGGAAAACCCGACTTATTTTTATATAGTAGATGTTTTAACTTACATATTTCAGATATTACACTCCTGGATATTCGGATTCACTGCTTGATAGAGTAGAAGCGTACACACCTCAGGTAAACATAATTCCCTACCTTCGATACAATTACTCTGAATAGATATTACCATAAACTATGTGTAGGTACCTAATTACATCCGATATAGAGCGGTGTTGGTCTAGCTAGTGGTAGATACCGCGACTTTCATTCCGAAGGTCGTGGTTTCGAATCCAGGCCGACTGCGCACCAATGTCTTTTTCTTTAAGAAAAAATTAAGTGCGCTATTAACATCGCTCTTACGGTGAAGGAAAACATCGTGAGGAAACCGACATGTCCTAGGATAAACCACGGTCCGAAGGCAATATTCGCCAATGCGGGGTAGGCTTCCGTGGCGTCTTGAGCCCTCGAAGAAATCACGTACAATGGCCCAATTGTGAGGCTAAGTGCGGAAAAAGGCTCAGCGAAACTAAACTAGGTACATCCGATATGTAAATTATTTTATGGCGACATTTTCCAGTTAAGTAAATGTGTTTAATAAACTATAGGTACGCCATTGTACCTAATTTAATTTATATTACAGATACCCGAACTATTCACGGACAGGGTCCCGAGTGATTGCCAAAGTGAACTATCAGTAGAGAACGTTAATTAGTACAAAATTATGTTTTCGATTGTTTATTTCGTAAATATAGTTATTTTACATGCAATTCTATGTTGATATCTTTATTTATTTTCGTTGTAAAGAGTCCAGACTGTCTTCTGGGTTTGTATAGTCCGACTTCCAATATTTGATATCTCAATAACCATGGCTTGACTTGCTACTCTGTAACTGTAGGTACATATTTTACATTTCTAAACTACTGCAACTTCTTGTCTGTTGACGTTGAAACACACGTTTGGTTTTAGCAGTCAACGGCTTAAGATTTGGAAAGATATTTACAATCCTATATTTACAAGCGTTAGGGAACGTGTTCATGATTTTCCGTGGAAATATGGTTAGAAAGTAGGGTTCATCAAGTAGGGAAGTAGCTTCATCATTATCGGTTCAGTATTTTTTGTTGCTTGAAGAAGAAACTAATAGTAGTACTCTGCCTACTTTCGCAGTCGTCCTTGTAATGCGAATGTTTGAAGTACATATGTCACTTTGTTAATCCTTCATGTAAAAACTACTGAACCGATTGTGGTCAAACTTAGAATATAGATAGCTGGAGACCTAGAATAACACGCTTAGCTTTAGTTAGTTTGGTGTTTTTAGTGTTTGTAAATAAACGAGAATATTACCTACTCAGTCACGCAAAAACAACTAACTGATTGCGATAAAACTTGGTAAGCAGATAGCCGGAAATCACACAGGCTTTTTATCCCAATATTCTCGCGGGATCTGGACTTACGTGGGTGAAACCGCGGGCGCAGTTATTACCTTCAAAAAAATTGGTACTACCTACCCATATTTACGATGAGCTAGGTAATTTAACATTGTAATTCCTCGTGTTTCAACTTCGAAAAACGCTTCTTGTGTAGCGTCTGAGCTTATTTTTAGATCGTTAAGATCATCTACTAAATCAGCTTTTTCATTTGAAGATAACCCCTGTTCAGATACAAAAAAAAACAATTCTTTATGAGCATAAATACATATTACTGTATTTGTAAAAGATTAAATTTACTTTAGCTACAAGTAATCGGCTCGGCCTTGCGAGTGATTTTCGACACCAGCGAAAATGTATTGACCAGTCCTGAATTCGAGATAGTACTCCTTCACGCAAAAACTACTGAACTGATTGCGATGAAACTTGGAATATATAAAAAGCTGGAGACCTAGAATAACACGCTACTTTTTACCCCGATACGATCGGGACTTACGCGGGTGAAACCGCGGGGCGCTGCTAGTGATTTCATAAAAAAAAGTATTAGATACCTGAATTTTACAAGTGGTGGATTCCATAGATTCCAATTCAATTAACTTTATGTAATGCATTGTTGCTGAAAGATATCTAACTGAGCAATTTTCAATTTATGAATCATTCATTACATTTTATAATCTAATCTATCAGAAGGATGTGGTCAAATGATAAAACATCAACATATTTTCATTCAAAACAATCGTATATTAATGGAATCATAATAATTTAAGTAAGTAGGTTACGTAAATTAATGTTTTACATTGGGAACTTATGTACCTAGATTAAACTATTTTCTTTTACTTGGGGTTCAGCAATCCACGGCGATCCAATGACGACAAATATCTGAAAATAACAAAATGTTTATGATTATTGGCAATTTTTTATAATAAGAATATTTTGAGATATATTTTTTCATCAGTTTATTTATTCTTCAACTTATAATATTCTAGATATATGCTTGTCAAATTTTAAAATCATCATCAAATTGGAAAAACGCACAGCTCAAACTTATGGACGGTTCAGGCTAAAATTTTTGGTAAAATCAAATACGACTCATCTAGTCTTCGATCATATATAAACTACTAGCTGCGTCCCGCGGTTTTACCCGCGTAATTCCCGATCCCGCGGGATTTACGGGATCAAAAGTAGCCTATGTCCTTCTCCGAGGTCCTATTTATCTCTATACAAAAAATCATCAATATCGGTTCAGCGGTTTAGGCGTGAAAGCGTAACAGACAGACAGAGTTACTTTCGCATTTATAATATTAGTAAGATAGATACACGGTCCCATACAAAATCGAAATCAAAAATCGGCACTACTTCAACGCTTACTTATATGGACATAGTACAGTTTAATGTAAACCTTAATCACTGGGCAATAAGGTTGTAAAACACTTATGCACGACTGACACGACTGACAGCGAAACAAGGCATATCGGCTGAAGTATGCCTTGTTTTGACGGCTCCATTTCTAGAGCGGCGCGGGCGACCGTGCATCTATAGTTTATATATGATCGAAGCATCTAGTACCTATTTATATTTACCTTCAGATAATGTTTTTTCAGCATGAATAGTCCAGCCAGAGAAAAAAACTGCAAAAACATAAATTATTCGGTTAATAGATAATTCAGATCATCCAATTCTTTTTTTAATATGTCTAATTCCTCAGAATTAAAATATCTTCAAAATAATTCTAGATATATGCTTGTCTTTATAAATCATCACTTTGAAACATAATTGAAGCCGGCAATTATTTACTTGCTAATGCATTAGTGAAGCAGTAGGTCATACAAACATACATACATTCAAAAATTTCTTTTACATGTGTGTCATACTTGTGGGGAAGGCTATGTTCGTACGTAATCTATACTAAATACAATAATATAAATGCAAAAGTAACTCTTGTCTGTTACACTTTCACGCCTAAACCGCCGAACCGATTTTGATGACTTTTGATATAGAGATAGATGGGACTTTGGAGAAAGACAGGCTACTTTTGATCCCAATGTTCCTGGTGGATTGGGGCTTACGCAGACGCAGCTAGTACTAATTAAGTGACTATGGATCTGCAAGTAATGGAAAACGGGAAAGGGAGTTACCTTTAGCACCTCATAAATACCCTCACCAGAGACCGTTATAGTTGGGGAAAAATTATGAGGCTAAAGGGGAATACCCTTGATCATTTTCCATCACTTCGATTGAGTCACTTATTGATAATATGTATGAACATATCCCTTAAACTAATATTTAAATTGAGAAATCCTATAACCTAATGTTGACTATAGGATAACACTTACCTTTTTACTTTCCACTGATTAGCTGCCAAACTGATTGGATTTGTTTTGGTTGGAGCTCAAGTTGTTTTCTTGTTTACATAAATAAATCTGCAACATAATATAATCAATTTAATATAGCACGATTCTATGGACATTTTTAATTTGATGAAGGGCTACAAGTTTTCAGATATTACCATACCATATTTTTCCCCACGATTTTGTGAGACAGGGATAACTAAGTAATTCATCATTAAATTGGCGTATTGCAAAGAAACTGTGGGGGTAGTAGTTATACTTAACATAGCATACTAGCTGCATCCTACGATTTTACCCGCGTAAGTCCCGATTCTGTGGGAATGTGGTATCAAAAAAGCCTATGCTACTCCTCAATAATGTAGATTTCATTGGTGATCGGTTCAGTAGTTTCGGAGCCTATTTACACAGCCTAGTTACAAACAAACAAATATATTCTCTTTATAATGAATTATGTATTAGTATAGATATTAGAAAATTGTTAGTAAAAAATATACATACCAACTGCTTGTGAGATGGAGTCTGAGTGGGGTTCTTTGTTTTTGTTAAATCTAAAATAAAATAAAACTTTTTAAATACTTGTTTTCACAAGAAAAAACATAAAAATGATGTAAAGATTCAATCAGTTACTATCAATCAACACAGGCTTCAGATAGGGGCGATACAAAAGTCATCATTTAAGCTTACTAATTAGCAAACAATTTTATAAAACAATCACATAATAAATATGTCAGCGTAAAACTAATAAATAACTGATTACTTGATTACACACCTTTGAAAAACATTGTTCAGCTTTTATGGTCTTGTAAAGACTTCAAATATTTAAAAAAAACCTGTAATACAAATAAAAAAATTAGTTAGTACTGAAAAGTGCTGCTACAATATTAATTTACTGGTTACAAAATAAATCAGTACAGATCAATCATCAAAATACAGCTAGGGGCGATACATTCAGTCATCATATTCAAATATTCTTTGCACAATATAATTATCTGAGTAGAAATATACTTACATAAACTGCCAAATTAATACAAATGGAAATTACTAAACCATTGTAACTGTGCTTCATTTAATTTGATGAGGTCAATAGTTTATCTGCAAAAAAGACAAAATAGAATATTAATTTTAAGTCTTTACTTATAAATAAGGATTTTTGTTTTTGGTGTATGTATGTATATGTAACACTCAACCCTTAGACAAGTGTCTACGAAGACACTCATCTTACACAAGAGTGTATTTAATGTTCCTAAACCATAGTCAAGTATGGCAGATAGGAGCTGTCACACTTCGGCTTTGGTAGGGTGAATAGATCAGGGGTTCCCTAACTGGGGGGCGCAGACATATTTCAAGGGGGGCGCGGGCCACCTGTGCAGTTAATACCTGCGATCGCTGAGAGAATGCATTCCAAACGGCTCGAAACAACCAATGAAATTATTTGAAATTGACGCCTGTGAAGAACATCAAATTGTTTCCTCAGTCGGCCAATATCAGCCTCGGCTGGCAGTGACGAAATACCTTTTGTATGAATAAAAAAAAATAAAGAGCAATAAAAATCCTTATATTGATCACTTTTTTATCCTGACCTGACAATCTGGACTGGAGGATGTGGGGGGGGCGCGGATTTTTTTTATGGTCGAAAGGGGGGCGCGACTCAAATAAGTTAGGGAACCACTGGAATAGATGAAAAGTGCTGCTACAATATATATTTAGTGGTTACAAAATAAATCAGTACAGATCAATTATCAAACTACAGCTAGGGACGATACATTAAGTCATCATATTCAAATATTCTTTGTACAGTTAAATAATCTGTGAAGAAATATACTTACATAAATTGCCCAATAAATACAATGGGAATGATTACACCATTGTAACTGTGCTTTAGTTCATATAGTTTATCTGCAAAAAAAGACAGAAATAAATATTAATTAGGTGTTTGTCTTGTATTTAATAAAACAATTAACTAGGTAGGATGGATGATATATGTATATGTAACACTCAACCCTTAGACGAGTGGCTACCAAGACACTCATCTTACACAAGAGTGTATTAATGTTCCTAAACCATAGTCAAGTATGGCAGATGGGAGCTGTCACACTTCGGCTTTGGTAGGGTGAATAGAAGTTTCTGATTTTGTTTTGTTCTTCCCAAAATCACATAACAGTCGTGTTACATTCACACATTATTCTTCACATTTTTTTTATTGAATAATTACAATTATAAGATTGACTATAATTAATGATATTAAAAATATTTTATGGATAATTATGACCCGCGTATTGGTCATTTGAAATCTTCTTATTGCCGTATTATATAATACGGAAGGCACCTCTTGGCTAGCCTATATCTATGTTGGCATAGAATACAAATAAAATATCTTACCTATTCACTGTTCACACAGCATTATCTGGTTACTATTTGGTAGTGGGTACTCCAAGTTCTTGTATGCAATCAATCTGTAACAAAATCAAATAAACACATTTTAAAAGTTTCTAGGTTTTATACTATTTATCAATTTGATAAATGGCTAAAAGATTTCAGTTGTTACCATACCATATTTTTCCCCACGATTTTGTGAGACAGGGATAACTAAGTAATTCATCATTAAATTGGCTTTTAAAACAGCAGAATTTTAGTATTTTTTACATTATGTCTGTGTAAAAGTTAATTTTGAAATACATACCAACATCAACTTGTAAAGGCGGGATCATTTATTGTCTTTTTTCCATGGCTATGATGTGCCTAAGTTATTTTCATACTAATGTACACAACCTGTAACAACATAAGAAGAATATTTAGCAAGATTTTAAGGAGACAAGTTGAGACTTCAATTGGTTGGAATGCTAAAGTTTTCAGATGTTACCATACCATATTTCTCCCCACGATTTTGTGAGACAGGGATAACTAAGTAATTCATCATTAAATTAGGTTTTCAGTGACATCATGGGATTACGCTGGTCTGCAAAGCTTAAGCATAAAAAATAACTTTTAAATACATACCCACTGTTTTTTTAAAAGGATTTATTTAGTTCACTTTTTGGGGTTTTATCATGGATTCTTGTGATTGAAATTTGAACTTCCTTCTATTATGAAATGGTATCCATATTTCTCCTTGCTTCATCTAAAACAATTAAGAAACATTTTACACACTTCTTTTATTCAAAAGAAAGAAACTTCTTAAAAGTATTAAAATCAGATATCATCAATCAACACAACTTTCAGATAGGGGCGATACAAAACGTCATCATTTAAAATTGATGGAGCATTTATAACAAAAAATGTATGAAGAAGAAACTTACATATAAAACATCCAGCTTCGCTATTTCATCAGGCAAGATGTGAATGACAAACTGATTTCTGAAATAAAATGTAACCATACATTAGCAATGAATATGTTACAATACAATTAAATGTATTTTATTATTCACTCATTTATTTTATTTCTTAAATTTAAGTTTTTATAAAAATAAACTACATACAAAATATATACATTACTACAAAACCTATAAACAAAATTCCATCTAAGTAACAAACTTATATAAAATTCTATCTACAAGTCCTATAAACAATGTATAAATTTTGTACAAAAACAGTAAATTACTATAAAAACCTAAACCTAGAAGCCCGTCGGCAGCGGGGCAGGGCCCAGGCTACCGATGGTTAGGGACGCAGAGACAGGAACCTTCTGACGATACGTGCCGTATCAAGGACGACTGCCTTCTGAATCTGACCCTTGACCCAACCGTCTAGCGAAAGCCTCTTAAGATGTTGGTCGAGGCTCTTCGCTATTAATCCATTTGCCGACACGACTATCGGAACAATACTTGTCGAATCAACGTGCCACATGGCGGTAATCTCGTGGGCCAAGTCCAAGTACTTAGTTTCCTTGTCCTTTTCAGCCTTTACGAGATTAACGTCATGCGGAACGGTGATATCGACAAGTATTGCCCGTCGTTCCGACCGGTCTACTATCACGATGTCAGGTCTATTGGCGATAATAGTCCTGTCCGTGATAATAGACCGGTCCCAATAGAGCGTGGCACGACCGTTTTCGAGAACTGGAACGGGTGCATATTGGTAGTATGGCACCTCTTGGTCCACAAGTCCATATTTAAGAGCAAGTTGCTGGTGGATGATCCTGGCCACCAAGTTATGTCTGTGCAAGTACTCACCATTGGCAAGATGAGAACAACCGGAAATAATATGCCTGAGTGACTCTCCGGGATGGTGGCATGCCCGACAAATATCGACCGTACCATCCTTCAGGATATATTTCCTATAATTGTTCGTCATCATTACCTCGTCGGCAATTGCACAAACAAAACCTTCGGTTTCCCCAAAGAGATCACCGAAACGTAGCCAGTTCACCGACGCAAGGAGGTCTACATCGGGGTCCGTAAGGACCCGATAAAACCTCCCATGCAGCTCCTTGCTCTTCCATATGTCCTTGCGGTCCTCGACGCTGAGTATCGAGGGTTTGCGCCAGTTCTCTTTTGCCAAGGAGAGCGGGGTAAGGTTCTTGTCCACTGCTACCACATCGCGATGCATCCCACTCTCGGAACCGAGAAAATATTCTCTGAGACTGCACACTTCCCGGTTATGTAGAGTCTTAGCATTTAAAAAGCCTCGACCACCACATTTCCGGGGAATGTACAATCTCATCACCGAAGAGCGGGGATGAAGCATGCGATGGGCTGTTAGCTGTGAACGTACCTTCCGATCCAGGGCGTCAAGTTCAGTCTGAGTCCACCTGAGTACACCGAAAGAATAGATGAGCAGAGGCATAACCCAGCCATTGAAAGCTCGCACCTTGTTTCCACCCGACAAAAGACTGTTGAGAACTTTTGTTAGGCGGCCAAAGAAACGCTCTTTCACTGACTGTTTTACATCTCCATCAATCGCTAAAGCTTGCGACATACCCAGGTATTTGTATGTTTCACCTTCGGAGAGGGATCTGAGTGATATTGTCTCTGAGAGCTGCAAATTCGATGAATTCACAACTCTCCCTCGCTGCACATGTAAGACCGCACACTTATCGATACCAAACTCCATATTGATGGCCTTGCTGAAATTATCCGTAATTTCTAACAAGGACACCAATTCCGGTTTTTTGGCAGCGAAAAGCTTGAGATCATCCATGTACAGCAAATGAGAAATAACCTCACCCCCTCTCCGAAGACGATAGCCTAACCCTGAATTCCCCAGCAGTGTGCTAAGAGGATTCAGAGCTAAACAAAACCACAAGGGACTCAGACTATCGCCCTGGAATATACCCCTCTCAATCCTTATATAGTCCTCCGGATCAAAAAAAGTATCTCCACCACCTGGTTGACGAAGAACCGTGATCCACTGCCCCATACAAGAGTCTAGGAAAGCTCTTAGAGTTGCATCAATTTTATACAACTCCAGCACTCTCCGTAACCATGAATGAGGCACCGAATCATAGGCCTTCTTGTAGTCAATCCAGGCAGTAGAAAGACTCCCTCTACTCCGGCGAACCTGTTGGCAAACAGCCATGTCTATGAGGAGAAGCTCCTTAGTATCACGGGACCCTACCCTACATCCATTCTGAGCTGGAGCCAAAATTTTATTCGCAACAATGTGCGAATTAATCTTGACGGTCAAAATGGATGTAAGGAGCTTGTAGATGGTAGGCAAGCATGTAATAGGTCTGTAGTTCTTAGCTTCCGTGGTACTACCGGACTTATGGAGCAGGAAGGTGACACCAGTTGTTAAAAAACTAGGAAGAGTACCTAGTTCAAGAGCCTCTTGGAATTGTGCAGCCAATCTAACGTGTGAGCTCCGAAACCATTTCAGCCAAAAGTTATGCAATCCATCCGGTCCAGGACTTTTCCAGTTCTGAGCCGTCCGGATCGCACATTTTACATCTAATGATGTAATACTAATGGCCTCCATGGTTTCGATTGGCTCACACACGTCATTGACAACACGCATCCAATCGCTCTCGGTGTGTTCGACGGGCACCGACCAGATATCACGCCAGAAATTAATCATGGTACGACTATCTGGCCTTTGCCCATCGACCACACACTGACTAGGCCCTTCCCAGTTTCGGTACACCCTCCTTTGATCACTTTGGAACATACGATTCAGTCGATACCTATCTACGCGCTCTCTGTAGCGTCGAATGCGGTTTGCCCACGCATAGATTTTCTGTTTCAGAAAGTCAATGCGTTCCGTGACACAAGACATGTACTGCTGGGGTCTGATACCAGTCCCAACAAAAGCCTGGTTCACGAAACGCATCACTCTGGGGCGAGTGTTACCCCCTCTGAAACAGATAAGCTTTGCAATGAGTGTCCTGAATGTATCGATACGTCGCTCTATCCGCACCTGCCAGGCAGGGACATATGACGGCGGCCGCGGGGTTCGGTCAGTGTCCGGGAATCTAACACGAGCCACACGGCATGCCGCAATAGCCCCGCAGTACAAGATAGAGTGAGTATCAATTAAATCCTCACTAGCACCCAAATAGGGGGCTAGTAGGTCATCCAGGGCACCCATTAGCGCTAAATTACGTCTATGCGTCGGCAAACGCGGCAGACGTGGCCTAGTGCACGTGGTAGACCGGTACTCCTGAATCGTATTTTCCAAAGTTCTCCTCAAATGCTCAATAGTTTGGGTACTTACGCTCATATTAGTGAAATCAACTTCTTCGGTATCCAAACCGACCCGGGGCGCCGCAACCGACGGCAACGAGGTCGGTGCTTGCGGCGGCGGCAGCGGGGCGGATCGGTCATGACGCGAGTCCGATGTCACACCAATAGGTAGCGCCTCAGTACGGAGACGATCAAGCGTAGAGTCATCCAACAGTTTACACCGCTGGATAGCTCTAACTTGATCCGATAATCGTTGGGCAGTAACAGACACGGTCGGTTCAAGAGCCTGAAACAAAGGCAGCATCCTATCACGATACGTGGTCATGAAGGCTCCTCCCTCTGTAGCCCTATAGTAGGCGCGCATGCAGTTCTCGTTCATGGTACGAGTCCATCGCATGCGACGCACTACACCATCGGTAGCGGAGGCCGGGCGCGGGACGCGGTGTCCCACAGGCCCCAAGCGTGCCGACGGCGGTCGCCCTCGTCGTCGCGCAGGTGGTGGTGGCGGCGGCGGCGACGACAGCTCGGACTCGCTGCTGCTGTCGGAGCCGCGAGTGTCCGGAGGTGTGAAGTACACCTCCTCATCCGACGACTCGCGCTCGCGGCTGGTCACAGGCTGCCATGGTGGTGGTTGTGCGTTCTGTGTTGTCTGTCTTCTGCTTGCTGATCTCGTTATCATTTTATTATATTATGTGATCATGTTTGAACATGTTACTTGTTTTATTTTTCCTTTTTTCATGTTGTTCATGGTATTTCAATTATAATTTACAATATTTTTATAAGATCGGAGAAAAAGACGTGTGTCTACGTGACAGACATTTGTCAATATTTTATTTATTATTATATTAAATCAGTACAGATCAATCATCAAACTACAGCTAGGGGCGATACATAAAGTCATCATATTTAAACAAATTTATATTAAAGTGAATAATATTTACATTCAAAAGTGATGGAGCATTCATAACATAAAATAAATGAAAAAGAAACTTACCTAAAAAAACATTCAGATTCACTATTTCATCAGGCAAGATAAGAATGTCAAACTGATTTCTGAAATAAAATGTAAATATACATTAGCAATAAATAAAGATACATAAAAATTTAAGTAATTATAACTATAATATATCAGTACACATCAATCATCAAACTACAGCTAGGGGCGATACAAAAGTCATCATATTGAAACAAACTTTTAACAATAATATATTTAAAGAGAATATTTACATTTAAAATTGATAGATCCTTTATAAATAAATAACACAACAGAATAAATATACATACATGTACTGCTAAATAGAGCCAATGGAATAGCAAGATGGCTTGATGAAAACAATCACATATAACCAATTAAAATTGAGCTCATTGTTTATTAGATATCTTTTCTAGTGGGGTTTATCTGAAAAAGACAGAATACAATATTAATTTTAAGTCTTTATTAATAAATAAATAAGGATTTTTGGTGTATGTATGTATGTATATGTAACACTCAACCCTTAGACGAGTGGCTACGAAGACACTCATCTTACACAAGAGTGTATTAATGTTCCTAAACCATAGTCAAGTATGGCAGATGGGAGCTGTCACACTTCGGCTTTGGTAGGGTGAAGAAATGTAGAAAGATTTATACAAATTAGACGGACATTGGGATAAATGCCTGTAATGATAGTGACATGGAAGTATCACTGTATAAATTTTGAACTTACCAAAGCTTAGAATTGAAGACGCTTGGTTACTAAAACTTTCATTTAGTGCTTACTGCTTAGTGTTTAGTTTCAATACACTTTTCCACACTTAGCCTTAAAGTTGAGCCTTGGTCATTATTCAGAATCTCCTCATTTAGTCCTTACTGTTATGTCTGTCAATCTGGAAAGTAATAAAATAAATTGTAATCAGCAGATTTAAATGTTTTTTAACATTGCACGTTGTAGGTAGTCAATTCAGTTACAGTGGTAAGAATGAAATCACAGATTTTCATACGAACGAGACTATAAACTTCAATTCATCATTAAAAACATAACCCTTTCCTTGCAGCCAGATAAAAACTTCGAGGTCATTGCACAAGTAGGTTAGGTATTATATGAAACTTTTATAATTACCTCATTTTTTCTTTTCTGAAGTTTTAGGTCCTGTACAAGTGATTTCTTTTCTTTGCAGTCTTTGGGTGTATGTAGTATATTGGGTGATGATATTTATATAGGTAATTGTTGTTTCTTTTATTTGCATCATCCATCATATTAGATACATATTTGTATGTTTTATAACATCCAGACCTGCAATTGTACATTTCATTAAGTTTCATCAAGAATATAATAATAAAAAGTTTAAGAAGATATATTAATTCAGTAATGTGGTAAGTTTAAAATCATTGATTTTCATACGAACGAGACTATAATATTAAAATTCATCATTATCGACAATGTATTACATAAAAAAGTTAAAAACAAGCAACCAAAAACTAACCTTTTGTTTTTCCGAGCTTGTGTTAACTGAAACAGAAAAAAGATTGAGTAAAGAAAAAACACCACATGTTCTACAACTTCCAAAACTTACCTATTGAACACACAAGGGCAGTGTGTGTGATAAATTAATAACAAACCGAGTGTGGCTTAAAGTAATTCTTTATTAAAATAGGTCCTTCAACATTCAATTATTGAATTACTTTGCAGGTTTTTCGGCCGCAGGTTTCTTAGTGCGGGGCTTCTGCTTCTTTTCTTTAGGGATCATCCTCTTGCCAAAGGTGCCGGCACGCGCCGCCTTCAGTTTCAAGCTCTTGAAGACGGTCGTTCTCGCGCGGTTCCTCTTCACTCGCGCGGATGTCAGCTTGAACCTGTCGAAGTCTGTCATCTGGGCGCGCTTCTCTTTGTTCGCCAGCTTCTGTGCCCACTGGCTTTCAGCCCATTTCTCGTTGAGCTTGGCTTCCGTCCATGCTTTCCTTACGACACGTGTGGGTGCTGTGAACGGGAACTTCAGGCAGAACTTGGTCAAGTGCAACTGGTTGAGGCGGATCTGTTGTCTGGACACGCCGCTGCATGGTCCGTCGACGAGAGCGCGCGTCTGGTCGATCACATCGACCACGCTCACTAACTTTCCTTTCAAGGCACCGTCCGCCACAAGGGCGACGCGGCCCGGTTCTACATACCTCTGGAATGGCATGACGTTCTGTAATAAATACACCAAATTTAGCCATCACTGAACACTGCACAATACGTTTTAGTGACGTTATGTTAACTTTTGGACAAAAACTTTTGGGTAAAGTGATCAACACTACAACGTTAAGATTTCCATGTAAATACGATTGCTACGTGTAAAATATGAATTGACACAGATTGACCTAATGTCGGAGCTTGGGATTTAACAATATCAACGAGGATTACAGACACTCTGTAGAGATTTTACTGGATAAAAATAATCTAACCTTACAACGCCTATTCACAAACAAAATTCACACGAAAAAGAAGTTTCGCTGCCAACTGTCAACTTGACGTTAAGTTCGGTGCTGCCAGCTGCAATTGTAAATAAAAAAAAAGTACAAAATTGTCTCTTGTCATTCGTTCTTCACTTTTTTTTACAATTTGGCCACTAGCCAACACCATGTTGCAATCGAGCAAAACTAAGCAAACGGAAATCGCCCCGCTCTAATACCATAGACAATATGTGATGGCGGGCGGGGGGCGGGAATTATGAATGGTTACTTAGCAACAACGTTATGAAAACATAAAATATTTGGTCATAGCGTTTTATTGCGTATGTTAGATTAATTTTAATCAAAAGAATTTACCTACAAATTTAACGAAGATGCGGCTAAAGTATTCGAAGACCATTGTAGAGTCTCAGGTAGGTAAAACTTTATCGTTACATGATATGGTGCTACTGTACAATGAGAATGTTTTGAGTTCTGAAACTGTTTCGGTATCATAATGCACCTAATAAATTAATTTGCGGCACGATAACACATTACTGCTACTCTTGTGTTGCTCTAGCGGCTTGAGCAACGCTAGACAATGTTGAGCAATGTTCGCTAGACATGAACTAAAAACTCTGACAGGAACATCGGGCGAAAAAAGTGGTCGTTTCAATTATGTATCTACTTTCTTAGGTATATACCTATTCTTGTATTACATATTTATTTATAGACCACACATGGACCACATGGAGGTTTTGTCATATGCTTCAGCCTGGGTAGTTATTCTACATACTTAAAAGCGAGTCTGTTTTTACAGGAGTGTGAAAGTCCAATTGCCGACATTTGCTGGTCACCGAACAATGTGAAACTGGCAGTGGCAACGTGCGAGCGTCTGGTGCTATTGTTTGACCGCGATGGTACCAGACGCGATAAGTTCTCGACGAAACCGGCCGATCCTGCTGCCGGGAAGAAATCTTACGTTATTACAAGTACGAAACTATACTTGGACCTACTCCTAGTGTGATATTTATGGGTATATCTAGAGAACGCTGTACTATTATAATTTATGACTGTTGCGTATATGCCATAATTGTATGCAAAGCTGAAAAGCTGAAATACACGTTCAAGTAGCCTGGACCTTCCTTTCTTAGATGGCGACGACAGATATATCACATATTTCTCATCTTAGTTTTCTTAAAGTATAATAAAAGTTAAATGTAGTGCAAACGTGTACTTTACTTGAGATATAGGTACCTAACAACATTTTTTTATTTGTTGGTTATTTTGACACCCCAAAGGCGTATCATTCAGCGAGAGCTCTGAGCTGCTAGGCGTGGCCCAAAGCGACAACATGGTGTTCGTGTACCGTGTGGGAGCCGACTGGTCCGGCAAGAAGGTGATCTGTAACAAGTTCCCTCTCACCGGGGCGCCGACCAACCTGCTGCCGGCTGATAACGGCTTCTATACCGGCACCGCCGACGGCAAGATACGGTGAGATCATATCCTATCCAAAGCGACAACATGGTGTTCGTGTACCGTGTGGGAGCCGACTGGTCCGGCAAGAAGGTGATCTGTAACAAGTTCCCTCTCACCGGGGCGCCGACCAACCTGCTGCCGGCTGATAACGGCTTCTATACCGGCACCGCCGACGGCAAGATACGGTGAGATCATATCCTATCCAAAGCGACAACATGGTGTTCGTGTACCGTGTGGGAGCCGACTGGTCCGGCAAGAAGGTGATCTGTAACAAGTTCCCTCTCACCGGGGCGCCGACCAACCTGCTGCCGGCTGATAACGGCTTCTATACCGGCACCGCCGACGGCAAGATACGGTGAGATCATATCCTATCCAAAGCGACAACATGGTGTTCGTGTACCGTGTGGGAGCCGACTGGTCCGGCAAGAAGGTGATCTGTAACAAGTTCCCTCTCACCGGGGCGCCGACCAACCTGCTGCCGGCTGATAACGGCTTCTATACCGGCACCGCCGACGGCAAGATACGGTGAGATCATATCCTATCCAAAGCGACAACATGGTGTTCGTGTACCGTGTGGGAGCCGACTGGTCCGGCAAGAAGGTGATCTGTAACAAGTTTCCTCTCACCGGGGCGCCGACCAACCTGCTGCCGGCTGATAACGGCTTCTATACCGGCACCGCCGACGGCAAGATACGGTGAGGTCATATCCTATCCAAAGCGACAACATGGTGTTCGTGTACCGCCAACATTCATTTCCTTTAAAAACCACCTTGTAAGGCACGTTACGCAGTTGATCCCGGTTGTTATATCTGACAGCCGTTATGTCAAGTCGTTATGTCAAGTTAGGGGTCTTTGGGCGACCTGAGAACTCTAACACCAGGTGAGCCACGCCACTATACGAAATGAAGAAGAAGAATACCTATACAGACATGAATATAGTTTTAGAATGTTGTTGTTACAGAAGTCTCGACTGTAAAAGCAACAAGAGCTCTGGCATGTGGTCTGGTAACTCTTGCTGCGTATCGCTCGCTCGCTGCGGCGACGGCACGCTCGCCTCGGGACATGTCGACGGGATCTTGTACGTCAACGGACGGCTGTTGCTCAGATACGCTCTACCGCCCTCCGCCTTGGCTCTACTACCGCCTTATGTGAGTTATGTGTTATGGTCTGGCAACTCTTGCTGCGTATCGCTCGCTCGCTGCGGCGACGGCACGCTCGCCTCGGGACATGTCGACGGGACCTTGTACGTCAACGGACGGCTGTTGCTCAGATACGCTCTACCGCCCTCCGCCTTGGCTCTACTACCGCCTTATGTGAGTTATGTGTTATGGTCTGGCAACTCTTGCTGCGTATCGCTCGCTCGCTGCGGCGACGGCACGCTCGCCTCGGGACATGTCGACGGGACCTTGTACGTCAACGGACGGCTGTTGCTCAGATACGCTCTACCGCCCTCCGCCTTGGCTCTACTACCGCCTTATGTGAGTTATGTTCTACTACGAAGAGTATTAAAACTTATTTTCTTTGTGGTCCAAAGAATGTGCACAAAGAATACTTACAACCTTGCCGAGTCTTTAAGTCAAGAGTGAATAGGTTTCTTCTAGTCAAGTACGGTACACCGTCGACCTCATCGTCGCTTCCCATCAGGTGAAATAAGGTCTAATGCTAGCCTATCCAAAAAAAAGTGTCTGATATTTTCTTATAGATGATAAATTTGCAGTTTAAACGTAAAATTATAACATCAACGGATCACAGTACGTTAATCACATATAAGTACCTACCTATTGCCTTCACGTAAAAAAATTGTCGAAGTATAACGATGATAACTCTTAAACTGAAGAACTGAACTGATATTAGATATACACCAATACCTTTTTAGATGTACTACTAGGAAACGCCCTAAATTATTAAAGATCTCCTGGCACCGTTAGCTAGCAATTCAGCGTATGCGCAAAGACATTTTATATTTCCAAATGATTAATAAAACTAATATCCAGTCAGACAGCTAACTGGCAACTGGAAAGTCGAAGTTTTTTCATTGTTATTCACACTTTAGGGGAAAATTGTATTAAAAAAAAAAGTATTTTGTCCCAAAAATCAATGGTCCCTGCGGAACTTGAACCCTCTCCCTCTTTAGCGGGGTGCGCTAACCATCTGCACCAACCGAGCAACAGGGTTGAATTTTAGGAACACATTATTCTTATTTTTCGAGTTAGGTTCGTGGTGATGCCATCCCTAAAACTTCTGGTTTTCTAGGTGGTGGTAGGTTCGTGTGATGGTCGCATATCGGTGTACGAGATGCAACGCGGAACTCTGTTACGGACCTTGGACCCCTCCTTACCTCCCGACAAGAGGGATCTTATTACTGCTGCTCCGAGCCCTTCCGGACAGGTAAATATGTTATGTTATATCTGTAGGTGAGGGTTTGACCACTATCTCGCTAGATAGTGAGTGGCGATATTTAAGGTGTAGCACGATCACCTAGAACCTGTTCATCCATGACTTATAGGTAAATATTATTTTTTTGGGAAAATACGCGTCAGTCTCTATTTCGTGAGAATTTCGAAAAACACTTTCTTATCGGATGCCTACATCATACAAAGAACTCACATTTCGAACTCTACTATCAGCGGTCTAAATAATGAGGTGAAATCAGCATCATTATTTTCGCGCAAATATGTTTTTATATATTTTCTTCAGACGGTAGCTTTCGGGGTATTCGACGGTTGTCTAGTGGGGGAAGTGAAGGAGTCAGGCAACTTGGAGCTGTCCATGTTGAGTATACCCGCATTGTACGCGGCGCGGGCGATGGCCTGGAGCGGGGACGGCACCAAGCTGGCGCTCGCCTCGCAAACCGGAGCCGTTATACAGCTAGAGGCTGTATTGAGGTGAGATATATTATGTTGTCTAGTGGGGGAAGTGAAGGAGTCAGGCAACTTGGAGCTGTCCATGTTGAGTGTATGACACAAAATAGCCTTGTCCCGTATATTTCTAATTCGGAATTTTAACATTATTTAACTGTATGTACATTTGTGTATAGACGTTGGGTGTGGCGAGATACAGTGGAGGTGCAACATGTGAGCCCCAAACAGATCGTAGTGAGGCGACTCTCTAACGACTCGCCGCCTCTCAACATTACTACTAAACTGGCTCCTGATATATTTAACGTTAGATTCATTGGTAAGTTACATTTTGAATATTTTTTAATTTCATGCGCTTTCTTTGCCAGCAACACGAGTTAAAATGATAAAATATATTGTTTTTGTAGGAAACGACTGGTATGCAGTTTGCCGAACAAATTCGACATTGATTTTATGCGATATTGCGCGTGGATTGACTAGTGAGGTCAGTATTAACTACTAATTAGGTACCTGCTGTACCTAATTATCGAAAAAAAAAAAATGGTAGTTTTAAAACAGTAACTATACAATTAAAAAAGAACTTGACCTTTTCCATGCAGTCGAGTAAAAAATAGCCAAGTGCGAGTCGTACTTGCGCACGAGGGGTTCCGTATGTACCCTACGGTACCATAGTTCTCGAAACTTAGTGATATGGTTTTTACCCTTTGGGTACGGAAGCTTAAACCTGCAGATGGTAATTATTTCAAAAGGTTTACTAAGAACATTTCCTCGTAGCGGTACTAGGAGCTCCGGCCACCTGTACATGTATGTTTCCGTTTAGATCCCATGGACGAGTGGCGGTGGCGGTGGCGGTGGCGGGGAGCGCATCTACGCGGCGGTGGGCGGCGCCTGCTTGCTGCACCGCGCGGGGGAACTCAGTCTGGTTGAATACGGACTGGATAGAGTACTGCACACGGTAATAGATAGCTTTTAAGATTGTAGCACTGGAACTGTGATATTCTTCGGAGACCACTATTGAAACTTCGTAGCTCATGTTCGTAGCACTCTGCTACGCTTTGGAGAATAACATCAATTACTTCGAAGCTTGTAGCATTGCAACTGTGATATTCTTCGGAGACCACTATTGAAACTTCGTAGCTCGTGTTCGTAGCACTCTGCTACGCTTTGGAAAATAACATCGATAACTTCGAAGATTGTAGCATTGCAATGGGGTGGCACACGCAAAGCTGTGAGCAGATGGCGCTGGGGTCGGATGATCTTTTTTTTTTTTGATGATGGTCCCCCCACCAATGAAAACGCCGAGTTTTTTTTTTCTTTCGGTCTGAGACCGATATGGCCAATTTGGCGCAGAGAGTTGTAAAAATCACCTGTTTGACAGTTCTTAATTCAAACCTAAGATTAGTCGACCAACGCCCTCTGCCGGGATAAAAAGTTTGTGTTCTTCCTAATTGCGAACTTCTTACAGTGTTCTTAACAGGTTTACATAACTAAACCACCTCATTCCAGGCCCTTGACAATTGAAACTTATCTCTCCTGTTAAATTACTTTATTTAGTCATTTCAATGGATATACGTACGCACGCACCATAGACTAGCAGTGCCCGCGACTTCCTCCGTCTAATTTTTTGAATATATAATATAGTCTTTGAGTAAGATACGGAAAGACTTGAACCTTTAAATTAGTCTACCGGTGCGGGCGTCGGTGACTCATACGCTGTATTTTCGCAAGTATTGCTTCATCTTTTACAACTTAGGTATGTTTTGTGGCATGTTTTGCGGAATCCAGCCCTGCGTCTATCGTGCGTCGTGTTTTTGCAGAATTATTGTTTCTTTAAAATATTTCTATGAAAGCCCAGTGCAGGCTAAAGCACTTAAGGGGTCGTAGTAGGCCAGAACAGATTTTTCTCGGGCGGTTAATTATAAAATTTATTTGAACCATCAGTTTTGAAAACAATAATGATTAAAGTTGAGGTTAATAACTAGGTCCCGATTGTTGTGAAAACACGACTACAAAATAATTTCTCGATAGAATAAAATCATAAACTTCCCTCTAAATTCAACAAATAAATAGTTTTTGTCAGTCAAAATTTAACTTAGACTAATAAAACTTTGTACATGAACTGATCTTAGTGCAAAGCAGGGCTTCGTTGATTTGAAATTCAAAATTAATGATCTATTATCGTGTAATTACCAATTGTTTGATTTCACGCTCTAAAATTTTGCGTACTAGCATCTTACGTCCTTCATTAACACATCTGAAATTCGCTAGCGCTATCCCTGTCACGCAATTGGGGTCATATGGGCCCTTAAAAATAGAATGTTAGATAGATGAAGTCGAGGAAGTAACTTTATTACGCCAGGTCCGCACAGAGCGCGTGAACCCACACGTGCTCAGCGTCCGCATCAACGAGGGCTCGGCTCCGGCGGGCGGACAGGCCGACCGGAAGCACCTGGCCTACCTGCTGGACCGGCAGACCGTGGCGGTGGTGGAGCTAGCCAGCGGGGTGGCGCTGGGCTCGTGGTGGCACGAGGCCCGCGTCGACTGGCTCGAGCTGAGTGAGGCGGCTACCCTGCTGCTGCTGCGGGATACCAGGCGGAGGCTGGCCTTGCTCAACCTCGCTACTGGGGATAAGGTACCACAGGAACAAATCTCTATCTTAGAAGGCTTTGTCCTGACTGACTGACTGACTGATCATCGCACAACCTATACCACTGATAGCAGAGGGCTGAAAATTGGAGAATGTGTTCTTTATACGATGTAGGCATCCGATAAGAAAGGATTTTTGAAAATTCCCATGGGATCGGGACTTATCTAGTCTTTAATCTTCAATAAAATTTATCATTATCATCATTATTTCAGCCGTAAGAAGTCCACTGCTGGAATAAGCCTTCCTCATAAATTTCCAGATGCTTCGGTCATAAGCGGCCTGCATCCACCGTGAACCCGCGGCCTTAACCAAGTCGTCCGTCCATCTCGTTGGTGGACGTCCAACGCTGCGCTAAACGATCCGCGGTCTCCATTCGAGAACCTTTCGGCCCCAACGACTATCTGTAGCATGTGTAATGTAGCAAATAAGACTACAAATTTTCGTAGTGCACTATATAGCAGTATGTACTCGTAATTACGCTACATAAAATGCAATTCGATTCGATTAGAATCGAATTTGTGTTTTTGTATTCGTAGACTAGTACCTACCGGATTTCTACAACAACGAATTTCAGCTACGACAACATTAATTTGTCAATTTTCCTGTAGGAAATCATAGCAAGCGGAGTTGGTTTCGTTCAATGGATCGAGAACAGTGACGCAGTCGTTGCACAAACTCCAACGCATCTCTTGATATGGTTAGTATTACCTATAGCTTATTTCTTAAAACACTTTACAAGGTGAACCATTTAAACGGACCTTTAGGGGAATATCCTAAACTATAAGAGATAGCGAAAAATGCCGAAAGGAGTTGCGTCCCCGTTTCTGACAAAAACTAAAATGGCATATTCAGATTTTTGAAAAATTCATTACCCTAGCCAGGCCTTTTCTTTTTGCAAAAAAATAAAACACCTATATTATTGTACCGAGACACATTCTCGCCCTTGTCAGTGATTTTCAACGTCTGCCAAAATGTGACAGAGATTTTACTTTCAGAATATGTAAAATTACTCGACAGCTCTATAGATACACACTAACTAATATACGGTATTACAATGTAGGTACAGCGCTTGGGATCCGAGTAGTGTGGAGATGTTGGAATGCGGCGGCGGGATCGCTACGGAAGTGAGCGCCAACCGAGTGCTGCTCGACGGCGGCTCGCTGCCTCACTTGCTGTTGGACGAACATCGGCTGGCTTTCAGTACGTACCTACTACTGTTTACAACATTTACCGGCTAACAAAGAGTAGTATAATAAAAGACAAGGAGAGGTCGTCGGTTTAAGTCCCGCAGTAGGAATGAAATTTTAGGATGATTTTTTTCCAAGACAAAGTTTGCAATACCTCTCTCATCTGAGCGATTCCTCGCTTCACTCAGGAGTTAAATGTTTACATGTGACTTTAGACAATGCTCTACGCAACGGCGACTTGATCGGTTGCGCTCGGTACTTGGACGGAGTGAACAGTCTCGCTGAAGTGGCTCCTCTCTGGAGACAACTGGCCGACCGCTCCTTGGAAGATCACGATATACAGGTAAAGATCTTTACAAATTTTTAAAAGGTTTTACTACTATTTTTTAAACTAACCAATTCGATTAGTTGTTTGTTAAGTTCTGAATTGAGTTAAATTGAACTGAAAAAAAAAACGTACGTTTACAGTTAAAATCCCGATGCTATTTAACTATCTAAAGCACGGAAAAACTAAACGGAGTACCCCGACTTGGTTAGGTTAGGTTAATGTTAGAACATGATTACACGCAGCGCTTTGGCGAGCGAGCGAAGCGAGCGTGCCGCGGCAGCGGTCGCCACCTTGCATGGGGTTCCTGTTGTTTGTACAATTTTATTGTTCTTGCGGTAATGAAACGGCCAAGCCCATAAATTTTGGCTAAAATGTTGAGTTTGTGAAGTAAGGTGTTTGTGGAGTTGGGGCGTGTAGGGTTATATGCTTGGCTTTAGGTACAGGACATCTGATAACTTTTTGACAGTGCTCATCATATGATCTCGCTCTCGTCTTGGCTACATTTTACATGAAAATGTTTTTGAGGGGATTTCATCTCTTTTTGTAGTTTGTCTAATTATTACATATTTTTTTCCAATCAAACAAACTTTCAGCTTCATAATATTAGTCGGTAAAGTAAGGTGTATTTATTTATCAGTAAATATATAATATTTTTTATTTTTTTCATTTCCAATAGGTCGTGAATTAACGACTTATGCGTCACGCTGTAGGTACGGCGTTTAGGCTAATGTTTCCAATGTTCACCACTTGTTTGGCCACTGGCAGATAGTGAAACAACTTTTAAAAATATTCTTGTTGTCCATCACTGTACGACAGCGGTAAACCTTTATAATTATCAATCAATTTTCATACCTTTAGCACCTCTAATACACATTAGGTGCTGTGCGCGCGCTTAACTCCATCCCCTAATTTAAAGGATATAGAGGGCTAGAGGGTGAATTACTAAAAATCCTGATTTTCTGTATTTTATTATTTATAATAAGAAGTTATAGTACCTATAGCATTAAAATTTGCGAAAGTTCATACAATTAGCCATCCCTTCATTTTAGGGGTTGGGGGGTGAAAGTTTTAACTTTTGGAATTTTCTAGTGGTTTGTGTACTAATACCAACCTACATACCAAATTTTAGCTTTCTAAGACTTCGGGAAGTACCATTTGAATTTTGATGATCATCAGTGAGTGAGTGAGTGAGTGAGTGAGTCAGTGACGAAATTGGAAGTTTTTAGATATCAATTAAATCTAAACTATAAGAGCTATGTAATTGAAAATGTGTATTTTTATTAAGTCCTCTATTGACATCATACCCCGTGAATAACATTCATCTGGTATATTCCAAACCCAAGTTATGAGGGTTTTAAAAAAACCGACGAAACCTTTCGAGAAAAGGTAGGTAGTGCCCGTACGCTTCGCTGGCTCGTCTTGGCGCCGTGCCCCCAGATGTTAAGGTAGAAAACTAAATTTTAATAATTTATTTTGGTATTAAGTTTGTATGGAAATGGTAACAGTCGCCGCGTTCTTAACAATAATGATCAAATTAAAAAAAAACGCATAATAAGTAAAAAAATGTTTCTCCGTTTTATTTTATTTCGAATGAATATTTTGGAAAACCTTGTGGTGGGACCCTATAAAAGTAAAATCTGAATCCGAATAATATCGATATTAAGGTAGAAAACTAAATTTTTCAAATTTTATTTTTGTATTAAGTTTGTATGGAAATGGTAACAGTCGCCACGTTCTTAACAGCCGAATACAGAAACGCCACTTAAAATGTGAGGCGTACTTAAATAATTGAGCATCGCCTAAAAATTTATAAATATAAATAGTATGGGAATTTTTGAATTTGAGAGGTGCTTAATTATCAAGTAGAATTCAAATTTTGAGTTGCGTTTCTGTATTCGGCCGTACCAAAGTTACACAAAAAATATTGTTGAGGAGCCTCGTAATGAAAATGTAACGTTTCAGTTGGCAGCTAAATGTTACCGAGAAGTGGGCGACGAAGCACGTACTTATTATCTTGATAAGACGGTGGAATTGGCCATCACGGAGGGCGCCGGGGAATTCTCTGATGGTATGTTTCTTTACAAATTAAAGGGAAATACGACAAATATTACATTATTATAACTCTACACAGATTACAGACTGAAAAGAGATTGTTATTTGTTTTTGTTTTCTTAAACAAATATTATGAAGTTATATTTACTCGAAAAATACATTATTATTTAAAGTAAAGAATTAATGCAGCTGATTTTTCAGTATACATAGGGTCAAAATTTTTGAATAGAGCAAAAAAATATATAGATACGCGACGAATTTAGAACCTCCTACTTTTTTTGGAAGTCGATTAAAAATGGTTTGCCTAGGCGAGTAGAACAACCCCTTAGCTGGCCGTTACCAAATTTTCGATAACCCAGTATATTCCAGGTCTAGACAGTCCCCTGTTGAAAGCCCGGCTAGCCATATTCTCCGGCGATCTACCAACTGCGGAGGAATACTACGTGAAGAAAGCCAACCAACCGCAGTTGGCCATAGATATGTACAAACAGTTTAACCGGTGGCCGGACGCCATCGCCTTGGCTGAGAAGACTGACAGACCTGCAGTTAAAGATCTGAAGCAGCAGTATATGGATTATTTGACTTCTACTGGTTAGTATTACTTTGATGGTAGTCTCTGTTAATGTATATGTATAAACTGACCAAGTGTGAGTCGGACTCGTGCACGATGGATTTCTGACATGTCAATTCTGTAACGTTAATTCGATTCTGAATCCGCGGTGATTTTTTAAGTGATGGCGCGTCGACGCAATTAAGACGTACTTAAAGATTGAAATTCTCCAGGTCTTAGTTCACTTATCGCTGTTACCGCATTTGAAATTAAGGTCGTTTTGTTTGAATCGATATTGAAGTGTGGGTGAAGTGAAAGTGACAAGCGAAGTGTCGTTCAAAATTCATAGAATTGACTGGCATTGTGAAATGATGAAGTGTTGTGATCGTAGGTCGTTACGGTGAAGCGGGCGCAGTGCTAGCGTCTAGCGGCGACGCTCGGGGCGCGGTCAGAGTGTGGCTGCGCGGGGGCCGAGCGCGCCGAGCCTCCGCCTTGTTGCTGCACCAGCCGCAACTGTTGAGGGACAACATAGTCGTGGAGGAGGTGCACGCGCAGCTTGTCAAGGTAACGTTACGGTGAAGGGGGGGCGCGGTGCTAGCGTGTAGCGGCGACGCTCGGGGCGCGGTCAGAGTGTGGCTGCGCGGGGACCGAGCGCGCCGAGCCTCCGCCTTGTTGCTGCACCAGCCGCAACTGTTGAGGGACAACATAGTCGTGGAGGAGGTGCACGCGCAGCTTGTCAAGGTAACGTTACGGTGAAGGGGGGGCGCGGTGCTAGCGTGTAGCGGCGACGCTCGGGGCGCGGTCAGAGTGTGGCTGCGCGGGGACCGAGCGCGCCGAGCCTCCGCCTTGTTGCTGCACCAGCCGCAACTGTTGAGGGACAACATAGTCGTGGAGGAGGTGCACGCGCAGCTTGTCAAGGTAACGTTACGGTGAAGGGGGGGGCGCGGTGCTAGCGTAGCGGCGACGCTCGGGGCGCGGTCAGAGTGTGGCTGCGCGGGGGCCGAGCGCGCCGAGCCTCCGCCTTGTTGCTGCACCAGCCGCAACTGTTGAGGGTCAACATAGTCGTGGAGGAGGTGCACGCGCAGCTTGTCAAGGTAACGTTACGGTGAAGGGGGGGGCGCGGTGCTAGCGTAGCGGCGACGCTCGGGGCGCGGTCAGAGTGTGGCTGCGCGGGGACCGAGCGCGCCGAGCCTCCGCCTTGTTGCTGCACCAGCCGCAACTGTTGAGGGACAACATAGTCGTGGAGGAGGTGCACGCGCAGCTTGTCAAGGTAACGTTACAGTGTGGCTGGGATGTGGCTGTATAATAAAACTCTTACGGTAACTTCCCACTTCATTGCAGGAAGAGTGGTGGGAAATGGCCGGTGAAATATCTGAGCGTAAAGGCGACAACCGCGCAGCAGTCGACTACTACGCTAAAGGGAACAACTACGCTAGGGCTGTTCAACTTGCTAGAGAGGTATACAGCGCTGTTAGATTGAAGTTATTTAACAGTCAGTTATTTGTGATTCTAGTCTTATATCTTTGTTTTTATACCTAGGCGTGTCCAGGCGAAGTGACAGATTTAGAGCGAGCTTGGGGCCATTGGTTGGTTGGGCTGAGACAAGCCGGAGCTGCCGTACCGCATCTTATTGAGGCGGGGGACACTAAGGGAGCTCTAAACGCTGCTATCAAGGCACATCACTATAATAAGGCTTTGCAGATTATACAGGTGAGAATAAATATAATACAAGGTACCTATACGGAAGTTAATTTATTATGAGCGTATTTTATCACTGCTATTGGTTTAGAAACTGCGCTGACTGACAGCTCTTAATATTGTAAATGATTTTCAGGCTATCGACGATAAGGAATCGATTATTGAACAATGCGAGCAGTTGGGAGATCACTACATATCTATACAGGTAAGTAGGCTCTTTGGGACTTGAAACGTTCCATAGTAAATCGGTCACAATATGATGGAAAACGCACAATTCCAAAAGTATTCGTACTTCATGCATCTTTACACTCTCATCCGAGCGATGTTCCCGGTCGCATTCCTGGCCTGGGGTCTGCTAAACCCCAAATATTAGGGCTCGGCGCAGTAGGTAAGTCATCATTGACCATACCTTCTGCTAAAAGATTTTGCAATACGTTTACGGCCGGCCGCCAGCCTGACACCAAACTTCTAGAGACCAAGCAGTTTATCCGCCACCACGCGGGATGAACTTAAGTTTAGTTAGTCCCCTTGAATCCCTTAGTCGCCTTTTGCCTTTTTGAAGAAATGGAATAACCCTATTCTATGTCGGGAATACATACGGCGTCATAAATCTGTGTACACTATCAATCGATTAAGATTATTTTTGTTTTTGTGATTCAGGAGTGGGACACAGCAGAGCGGCTGCTAAGTTCATGCGGCATGTCGGAGCGGATGGTGCGCGCACACAACGCGGCGGGGCGGCTCGCCGACGGACTGCGGCTGGCGGCGCAGCAGCTCAGCGAGGACCAGACGCGGGACATCTACATCCCGCTGGCGAGCAGTCTGCGGGACGAGGGCCAGCTGCGCAAGGCCGAGCAGATATACATAGGGCTGGGGGAACCGGACGACGCGATCTCTATGTATAAGGTTAGGCCAAAGCAAAGCAAAGCCCCCTTACTTCGAAAGCAGGCTCTAACAACTATGGCCAATTGATATATCCCTAACGAAACGAAACCAAACTATAAATCTCTCAACTGTTTTGTTTCCACAGGAAGCTCAACAATACGAAGCCATGGTCCGCCTAGTGGCCGCTCATAGAAGCTCGCTGTTGGAAGCAACTAGGAAGCATGTAGCTCAAGCGTTACAAGCCGCGGGAGACTTTAGGGCTGCCGAGAATTATTATTTACAAGCCGGTGAGATATTGGACTCCAAAGAAGTCTTGATTCCCAATTCAGTTGGTTAAGGGTTCATATCCTTTTAATCTAATTAAAACGTAGATGGAAGTAACCTGCTGTTTGACTCGCGTAAGTCGACTGTTTGAATCAGGATCGTGATAAAATCGGGAGTATTATATCTCTCTCTAAGGTACAATTTCTCTATCTATACCACTATAGAGAACTGAAATCTCCTGATTTTATTCTGGATCTCCAAAATTGGTACATTTGGTTTAGACAACAGACTGACTTTCCCATTTTTTCCCATTAACAATGTAAGTATGTTTAAGGGTAGTGGATAATAACGGTGGTTGTTCCAGGTGATTGGAAGAGTGCCATTCAGATGTATCGCACAGCAGGACAGTGGGAGGGGGCGGAACGCGTCGCGCGGGCTCATGCGCCGACGAATGTGCAACAACAGGTGTGTATCACTATTATTCAATCGGTTTGGTATAAGCATATTATCATACCTTAGCACAGGTCTAGGCCTATCTGGGTTGTCAACAGTAGCAGACCAAAATTCCTTAATATTTTGGACCCAAAGCTCTTCAAGCATAATTTTTGGAACAAAATATTCCAAATTTGAAAGTTATCAAGGGGTTCATCATCTTCATTATCATCCAAAACTTGGAACTGCTCACTGTTGGGCATACGCATCTCTCCTCCAGAGCCATTATTTACGATCTAGTATCACCCTCATCCAGATCTTATTTTCAATTGTAACGATATCTCTTCTTACTTATCTTCCTCCCGGAAGTCCGACCTCCATTCTCCCCAATTTGTTACCACTCTGCGATCCAAGGGGATACTCCATCTGTCATCATCGACATACGTACATATTTTGATTTTATTTGTAGGTGGCTTTGCAATGGGCTAGCGCGCTAGGTGGAGCTCCAGCCGCCAGGTTACTGGCAGCGAGAGGGATGGCTGCTATTGGAGCGAGATGGGCTATACAGGCTCAGAGGTACCTACTAAATTATTTGATGGACCATTCAGTGTCAAAACTATTCTCTAGGCTTTAGACTAAGTCCGTAATAAGAACCGGTCAAGTTCGAGTCAGACTCAGATCATAAAAAAAACACTTTGGTTGGTGGTATGAAAGCCACACTTTATTTAATTCTGTTGTATTTGTTGTTATAGCGGCAACATAAATACATCATCGGTGAACATTTTAATTGTCTATATATCACGGTTTATGAGGTACAGCCGGGTGACAGACAGACAGACAGACCGACATTGGAGTCCCGTAAAAGGGTCCCGTTTTTACCCTTTGAGTACGGAACCCTAATCAGGGGATTTATCTAGTAATATTGAGGGTAGGTATTAAAAAAGTCTCATATAAAACAGATGGGACATAGCAATAGAGCTGAGCGAGTTAGGCGGTGGCATCACCCGTCGCGAAGTATCGCAACACGAAGCGGCCGCTTTAGCCGAAGAACATCCTGAAGAGGCGGAGGCGGCCTTCCTTCGAGCCGCGGCTCCGGAGCTGGCGGTCCGGATGTGGCTCGAGAGGGGAGCCCACCAGCGGGCGTTGACCTTAGCTGAGGAACACGCCTCGCATATGGTGAGACCCTTAGATATGCGATAATTCACGTTCAATTCTTGAAAATGTTGTCAAAGTTCAAATGTTGAATGTACTATTTTAAAAGTTTGGGATGCCAAGTGGTTCTTGTCAAATTGGCGATCGTCTAACGTTTTACCCCTGTATATTATTGTAAGTAAGCGCATAATCCCTATGTCAGACGGTAATTGACGATATTGATTATGATAGAGCACGATTATCTAAAATATAGCTATGGAAGGCCGTAGTGGTATGTGTTTTCATTTGTCTTTCTTGACAATCCGATATTGGCCAGTGGGTGGTAATCAGACTGTCTTTAAATTATTTCTTCTTTGAACTGTGAGCAAATTTACTTCCAAATACCTGAAGAATTGAAGAGTCATTTAAAAATGAACAAACAACTTAAATACTTGGATTTTTTTTATCGGTTACGATGGTTAAACCATAAAATAGTTCAAAAACTCCTTTGGTATTCAGACCAATGATGTTTCAGAGTAAAGTGTTATCTTCACATGTCAGGTCGAGGAAGTGCTAGTTGAAGGCGCCCGAGTCGCGGCCGAACGCGGCGACTTGACGCAGTTCGAGACGCTCATGATTCGCGCGAACAGGCCGCGGGAAGTCGTACAACATTATAAGGATCTAGGTGAGTATCTGCCAATGGGATAACGTTCTTATCGATGTACTTTCTTGTTATTAAGGCGTAGGCTTCACCAGCACCTATATCACGCTCTTGGTCAGTCGATCATGACCTTTGAAGAGTAGGTATATGGCCCAGGTAATTTATCATCCGAGCGATGTTCCCAGTTGCATCCCTCTCGGGAGGCCGGGGACTGCTTTCCTACTCTTACGTCTCCACTTCGCACGATCTTTAGCCTTACTCGGGTAAACTCCTTAAAAATAACATAGTTGTAATTTGTACAGAGTTATGGGAGGAGGCAGCCCGCGTGACTCGCGAGTACCTCCCCGCCAGCGCCAGCAGCTCCACCACTGTGCCTCCAGGCGTGGCCTCACTGCTGGAACGCGCTGGGACAGCTGCCAGCGCCAGCGACTGGCCAACAGGTTACCATTTTCACATTATATGGCATATATTCTGGCGCCTGGCGTGATCCGATCTTATCTACAGTGTGTGTGAACATGATTGGATCACGCCTTAGGCAGTAGTTATAGTCCCCAACTACTGCAGATGTGCCAAGTAAAAGGAGGAATTGACTTTAAAATCTTTTTGACTTATGTCTGAGCATTTTTTTTAATTTATAATTGTTCTAGCTGTGAGGCTTTTGGCTGGCGCCAGCGCAGCCGCCGCAGACACCGCACCCAGCCTGGCGGAGCGCGTGGCCCTGCGTGCCGCGCGCCTCGCCCGCGACCACCTGCACGGGGCGGAGCGCGCGGCCGTAGCGTACCTGCTGGCAGAGAGGTATGTACCGACTACACTACACGCAGACACCGCACCCGGCGCGTGGCCCTGCGTGCCGCGCGCCTCGCCCGCGACCACCTGCACGGGGCGGAGCGCGCGGCCGTAGCGTACCTGCTGGCAGAGAGGTATGTACCGACTACACTACACGCAGACATCGCACCCGGCGCGTGGCCCTGCGTGCCGCGCGCCTCGCCCGCGACCACCTGCACGGGGCGGAGCGCGCGGCCGTAGCGTACCTGCTGGCAGAGAGGTATGTACCGACTACACTACACGCAGACATCGCACCCGGCGCGTGGCCCTGCGTGCCGCGCGCCTCGCCCGCGACCACCTGCACGGGGCGGAGCGCGCGGCCGTAGCGTACCTGCTGGCAGAGAGGTATGTACCGACTACACTACACGCAGACATCGCACCCGGCGCGTGGCCCTGCGTGCCGCGCGCCTCGCCCGCGACCACCTGCACGGGGCGGAGCGCGCGGCCGTAGCGTACCTGCTGGCAGAGAGGTATGTACCGACTACACTACACGCAGACATCGCACCCGGCGCGTGGCCCTGCGTGCCGCGCGCCTCGCCCGCGACCACCTGCACGGGGCGGAGCGCGCGGCCGTAGCGTACCTGCTGGCAGAGAGGTATGTACCGACTACACTACACGCAGACATCGCACCCGGCGCGTGGCCCTGCGTGCCGCGCGCCTCGCCCTCGACCACCTGCACGGGGCGGAGCGCGCGGCCGTAGCGTACCTGCTGGCAGAGAGGTATGTACCGACTACACTACACGCAGACATCGCACCCGGCGCGTGGCCCTGCGTGCCGCGCGCCTCGCCCACGACCACCTGCACGGGGCGGAGCGCGCGGCCGTAGCGTACCTGCTGGCAGAGAGGTATGTACCGACTACACTACACGCAGACATCGCACCCGGCGCGTGGCCCTGCGTGCCGCGCGCCTCGCCCGCGACCACCTGCACGGGGCGGAGCGCGCGGCCGTAGCGTACCTGCTGGCAGAGAGGTATGTACCGACTACACTACACGCAGACATCGCACCCGGCGCGTGGCCCTGCGTGCCGCGCGCCTCGCCCACGACCACCTGCACGGGGCGGAGCGCGCGGCCGTAGCGTACCTGCTGGCAGAGAGGTATGTACCGACTACACTACACGCAGACATCGCACCCGGCGCGTGGCCCTGCGTGCCGCGCGCCTCGCCCACGACCACCTGCACGGGGCGGAGCGCGCGGCCGTAGCGTACCTGCTGGCAGAGAGGTATGTACCGACTACACTACACGCAGACATCGCACCCGGCGCGTGGCCCTGCGTGCCGCGCGCCTCGCCCGCGACCACCTGCACGGGGCGGAGCGCGCGGCCGTAGCGTACCTGCTGGCAGAGAGGTATGTACCGACTACACTACACGCAGACACCGCACCCGGCGCGTGGCGGAGCGCGTGGCCCTGCGTGCCGGGAGTGTGAAAAGAAGGGAAGTAATTCCACTAACTTAAGTAATATTCTTGTTACAGATTCGCCGCGATAGGCCAGAGTGAGATCGGAGAGCAGTTGCGTGCGGCCCTGACCGAAGGATATTCGGGCGACGATGACGGTCCAGGTAATACTTGACAATCAAGAACGACATGACTGTAGGCTAACAACCAGTTAAATAAAAATATTTTTTTAAACAAAAGGTCCATCAGAGTACGAGCCGGAGACTGCGCACGCGCACGTGCCTCAACCCCGCGAGGAAGCGGAAGCGGAGGCGGAGGCGGAAGCGTTGGAGCGCCTCGCACGCGCCGGCCACTGGCAGCGCTGTCTCGCGCACGCGGGGCAGAGAGCCCCGCACTACGCACTCAGATACGCCGCGCATCTCTTCAAGGCACATCCTGTGAGTAGCTGTGTATAATAAGATGCATTTTTTGACCCATCGTCATGTCGAATTCCTAAATTAAGGTACAAATTTTGAAAACCAAAAAAAAAAACGTTACCCTAGTTAAAAACCGAACTCGTTCTTTTTGCAAAAATAAACTGCCCTATATTATTATACAGTTGTGGTCATATAATTAAGAACGATTTGAAGTTCTAGAAGTTTTTTATTTAAATCGTATCATACACAGAGATGTGTACCTTCTGAGAAGCAACTAGTTATGTTATATAATAGTCACATTAATAGAGCAACCTGACTTAAGAATAAAGTATGAAATCGCTAACTATTTTTTGCACATTTTGTTGATTTTATCAAAGTAACACATTCAAATAGTACTGAAACTGGACAAATAATTAAGAACGATTTATTTAACTGCTCAGGAATTGTTTTGTATGACACTTAGATTTAAAAAATCACAATATTATGTAGCACAGGAAACATAAAAAGAAATTTAATAAATATTTAACTAAAATTAATAGTTAATAGCATATCCACGGCTTTTAATTACAGCTTTACACCGGCGAGGCATTGACTCTATTAATTTTTGACATTTCGCAAGAGAAATAGAGTTCCATTCTTCTAAAAAAACGTCATATAGCTCTCTTAAATTTCCACACTTTGTATTTGAAACCTTTTTCTTTACTTCAAACCACAGATTCTCTATTGGGTTTAGATCTGGACTGTTAGCAGGCCAGTCTAAGACAGAAACTAATTGCGCTGTAAGAAAATCCTTTACGGTGCGTGTAGTGTGCTTTGGATCATTGTCATGCTGGAATGTCCAAATGACCGGTAGAACGTCTTCAGCGTATGGTAACATTGTTTCTTCCAGTATATTTTTGTATTGGAACTGATCCATGTTACCTTCTATCAACTTTACAGGTCCTACACCATGTCCAGAAAAGCAACCCCAAATTTTCACATTTCCACCACCGTGCTTTAATGTAACTTTCGTGTACTTTGGGTCGAATGCTGTATTCGGGGGACGTCGTACATATCGTTTTCCATCAGAACATACTCTGTTTATTTTCGTCTCGTCAGAAAAAAGTACATTTTTCCACTGTTGCACAGTCCAGTATTCATACTTTCTCGCAAATGCAAGCCGGGCTTGCCTGTGGCAAAGTTTTAACATGGGTACCTTTCTTGCTATCCTACCGTGCAATTTTTCTTCTACCAAACGTCTTCGAATAGTGCGTGCTGAGATTGCTGAAGGGTTGTTTTCACCAAAATATTCTTTTCTAAGCTCATTGGACCCTTTAAAAGGATTTTGTTTTGCCATACGAACGATGTTTCGGTCATCTCGAGGAGTTGTTTTTCTCTGTTTAGGTACACGTGGAACATTCGAAGTAGTTTGATACGTAGCAAAATGCTTTACAGCGTGGAAAACCATCGTTTTTGAACATTGCAGATGGTCGGCTATCTTTTTACAAGACCAATTCTTCCGGCGAAGTTTTATTATTACTTCCCTTGTAGATTTATCACAACTTTTATTTTTTCCCATTGTTTTTTCTAAAGAAGCAATCACCTTTAATCTTTTACAGCACGTAATGGCGCCAAAATTATACAAACAGTAACAAATCGACTGAGTGTTCTCTATTTAAATTTGAATAAAGGTATAAACTACTTAGCGTTCTTAATTACGTGACCAGCCAGTAATAAGGAATACTTTGTTTAAAAGTAGTGTAAAAAGTTTGCCTATTGATTTTTAGCTAATCATGTGTATCAATGAATACAGTGGTAATATGGAAATGTTTTACGATACCGAGAGAAATAAAAACAAATGCATACAATTAGTTTTGCATCTTAGTTGGAAAAAATCTTCCCTTTATATCAGCGTTCTTAATTATATGACCACCACTGTATCAATATATAATGTTACTAACCATAATGTGTATCATAAAGTAGAAAAACCACTCTTAATTTAATGGCTAGTCCAAACTAATCCATAATTAATTGAACAGCGTACAGAGAACCTAAACATCGAAAGCTCTGAGATCCCGGAAGCGCTATCCCAGTCGCTGGAAGCCCTCCGCACGTACCTCGCGGTGGAGTCGGACGCGGCGCTCCCCGCTGCGGACGCGCCCTTAGCTCAGGCCGTGTGCACCGAGCTGGCGGTGCGCGCCTCGTTGGTTCCTCGCGCGGTGTCTGCGCTCAAAGATGTGGCCCACGTTATGGTGGTAGCCGGGGCTGATGACAGGCAGATACAGGTATAGTCTAGCTGTATTACTATCCCAGTCGCTGGAAGCCCTCCGCACGTACCTCGCGGTGGAGTCGGACGCGGCGCTCCCCGCTGCGGACGCGCCCTTAGCTCAGGCCGTGTGCACCGAGCTGGCGGTGCGCGCCTCGTTGGTTCCTCGCGCGGTGTCTGCGCTCAAAGATGTGGCCCACGTTATGGTGGTAGCCGGGGCTGATGACAGGCAGATACAGGTATAGTCTAGCTGTATTACTATCCCAGTCGCTGGAAGCCCTCCGCACGTACCTCGCGGTGGAGTCGGACGCGGCGCTCCCCGCTGCGGACGCGCCCTTAGCTCAGGCCGTGTGCACCGAGCTGGCGGTGCGCGCCTCGTTGGTTCCTCGCGCGGTGTCTGCGCTCAAAGATGTGGCCCACGTTATGGTGGTAGCCGGGGCTGATGACAGGCAGATACAGGTATAGTCTAGCTGTATTACTATCCCAGTCGCTGGAAGCCCTCCGCACGTACCTCGCGGTGGAGTCGGACGCGGCGCTCCCCGCTGCGGACGCGCCCTTAGCTCAGGCCGTGTGCACCGAGCTGGCGGTGCGCGCCTCGTTGGTTCCTCGCGCGGTGTCTGCGCTCAAAGATGTGGCCCACGTTATGGTGGTAGCCGGGGCTGATGACAGGCAGATACAGGTATAGTCTAGCTGTATTCATTTTTATTACTAACTAGCGGCCCGGGTTCGCACGTTTGTGTTTTAGTGTGTATTATTATAAACTTCTTCTTTAATCAATCTATCTATTAAAAAACAGCATCAAAATCCGGTGCGCAGTTTTAGAAGATCTAAGCATTCACAGATAAATAATTCAGTACGTTACACACAGCTCCATCTTGCCCCAAAGTAAGCAACTAGGCTTGTACTATAGTTAAAGACAATGTACATACAATACATGTAGAACCCATAACCAGAACAAACATTTATGGTCACCATAAATACTTGTGCCGGCGACCAAAAGTAAATAAACTGATTGTAAATGTGCCATTGAATTGTCTATGTTACGTTATAGGCAATAACTCTATTGATGGCGCTACATGTGCCTCAGATAGCGGGCAAAGCGGCGCGGGCATTGCCGCGGTACTGTGACGTCATCGTTGCTGATGTCGGTCAGTATCATTTATTACTTAGGAGTAGGTAAAATTTATGTAGTTATATTAAACTGTTAACTGTTAAAGTCGTAGCTTATAACTAGACTAATCGTAGCTTATACCTACGATTCTGATAGTTTATAACAGCACTCTCCGTAGCTTATAACTAATCTTGAAATAGCTCATTCAAAACCAATTCTACGTTCATTGTAGCCTAACTCATAATGCACTGGTAATGCACTCTATGCACTCTATGTTCTTTGTAACTCTAGCTCATAATACACTCGTCGTAGCACATAACTCTATGTTCCTTGTAGCTCTAACTCATAAATGCACTCGTCGTAGCACATAACTCTATGTTCCTTGCAGTTCTAACTCATAATGCACTCGTCGTAGCACATAACTCTACGATCTTTGTAGTTCTAACACATAAAGCACTCGTCGTAGCACATAACTCTACACTCTTTGTAGCTCTAACTCATAAAGCACTCATCGTAGCACATAATTCTACACTCTTTGTAGCTCTAACACATAAAACACTCGTCGTTGCTCATAACTCTACACTCTTTGTAGCTCTAACTCAAAATGCACTCGTCGTAGCACATAACTCTAAGATCTTTGTAGCTCTAACTCATAAAGTACTCGTCGTAGCACATAGCTTTACAATCTTTGTAGCTCTAACACATAAAGCACTCGTCGTAGCACATAACTCTACACGCTTTGTAGCTCTAACTCATAATGCACTTGTCGTAGCACATAACTCTAGGATCTTTGTAGCTCTAACTCATAATGCACTCGTCGTAGCACATAGCTTTACAATCTTTGTAGCTCTAGCTCATAATGCACTCGTCGATCGTCGACCTCGAAATGTCGAGATTTTACTGTGGTTTCGGAACGCGCCCTCCGATGAGAAGAATCCACAAGAAACTCATGGGATTTTTTTAAGCTATTGCATAGCTTTTATCGCGGACTTTGAGCGCGGCGACCGAATCAAGAAATTCCTTAACGAAAATAAAACCTAACACGATGCTATGCAATAGCTTTACCGCGGCGGTCCACGAATGCCACACGTTTTTTTGTGTTCATGTGTTAAGAGGATAGTCTCCATTCTCTTTCTCCATACAAACGTAGTTTAAATCTTCCTCCCTGGATAAAGACATTAGAGCAAATATGTTTATGCCATAAAACTTATATCTGTCATGACTATGCATCTACCTTTTTATTTTTTTCATTTTTTTTATTATTTATTATTATTTTAATTAGAAAATAAAAATAAATAAATAGGTATAGATGCATTGTCATGACAGATATAGGTTTTATGGCATAAACATATTTGCACTATTGTCTTTATCCAGGGAGGAAATTTTAAACTACGTTTGTATGGAGAAAGAGAATGGAGACTATCCTTTTAAATAACAATCGTCATAATACAGATATCTGTAATTTGACGTAAGGTTTCTACGTGAGCGGTATGCTGGTGCGCGGCGAGGGCGGCGGCGGCGCGCGCGAGGCGTTCGTGTTGCTCAACCGATGTCTCGACCTCGTCGAGGCGGCGGACGATGACGCAGCCCAGCTATTAGACTACACTGATTTTGGTCAGTATTCTTGAGAAACAGACTATTTGAGAAAAAACGTTCAGAGAAAGGGACGATTTTTGTTGAAGAGGCATTTTGCGAACGGGACATTGTCCGCCTCAATGTTCTATTTATTGATAGCTCATCATTCATTGCCTTAAAACGGTTAAAAGTAATTGTAAGCAAGGATATAATGCGATATAAGAGAATACCATAATTGATTGCGGTGGTTGCCAATTTTCTAATATTCCATATTATTTAAGAACCAAACTATTGTAGGTATAGCCTATGAACTTAATAATTAAAGACTATAAATGAACAACTCAGTATATATAAATCACGCTAAAATGGCGAGAGGAGTTTGATTGAATATTGGAAATTGGAATAATGCTGTAGCGGTCACCTACTTATATCATGCAAATAGCGCCACCGTACCGCTACAAAATCCTAAATCGCGCAAACTATTTGTTTTGATACCACTTGGTAACTTTTAACTAACCCTGACATGTTATAACATTTCACCCTAAATTATCACGGTATCGGTCCTTACGTACGAAACCGCGAGACTGCGCAGCCAGTCTCGCAATAAATACCGAGTACAATAACGAGAGAGGGTCCATAAATGGATACTTGCTTTAGTATAATTTGAATCGGGGTATTTATCTGTGGAAGGAAATTGGAATGATTCGTTCAACAAGTTGCTTACTCACTGTATTACTTGTCATAGTTTACTACAGTTCGGAATCTGATTATTAAAATAAAATAGGAGTAAATTTTTTTGTAGATTTGTGCAACAGCTGTCTAATTTATTTTTAAAAGTAAGTAGGTATTTATTAAAAATATTAATTTCGAAATATTTCAGTAATATATTAGAGGCCCCACTGAACGTTAAACGGTATACCCATAATAAAAGTATGGAATAGTACTAAATACCTACTACTTTTTACCTACCTACTTTTTGTAAATAAATTCTTACAATACATACGTTTTTTTAATTTCAGACTTTAATCTGACGTTTTCTTCTTTGTATTTGACATTTTTCCTTCAGGAAGACGTGTCAAATCGTAGTCTAGTATATAAAAAAACGAAGTATAGTTTTTGAGAATGCGAAACACTTTAACAAAATCCAGATAAATACTTCGATTATTAATACGACTATTAATACGAAAATATCAAACATTCGGAAAACCCCAGTATCAGAAACAATAATGAAATCTAATTCTAAGATTACTCACTTACTTTTCACTCTACTATTATCTCAAATAATACGAGCGAGGGTAAAATAATATTAACAAGAACAGACCATGTAAAAGATAGGGGATTTACACGTACTTTTATGTAAGGAAATTGTTTCGGTTTACGGAATCTGCTCAAAGGGAGACACGTGTAAACAGATGTGCTACCTCAGGGCTTGCCTTTGAATTTTTAAAAATAAGAATTCACAAAAAGTGTGAAACCGTTGTACTACTCGGCACCTTTTATGTAGATCTTTTACCCGAGATTTAATTTACATAGAAGTTGAGCCCACACTACTTCGAAAAATAAAAAGTTATCCACGTCGTGGCTTTTTATAGTAGGTACCTAATGCGAAACATTCTTGGCGTTTTTTGTTTCAAAACAGTGGTAGTGATTTTTAGTTGAACTACGCGAGACTTGTTTTTGTTGTAGGTTCTTTTAGCTTCGCTTTTTGCTTTGCACAGTTTAACTTGATCTATTCTATGGATTTTGTTGTATTATTAGAAACAAAGAAAATTGCTAATATAGATTTTAGGTAGCCTACGTTACTTTCTAACCTTTTCGCCTAACACTATACGAGTATGTTTTTATTTCGACTGTGACAAACATGTAACAAAACAGTATGATAATAAAACTAAGATTCAGCAAACATAATAAATATAAATAAATAAATAACGTTTTCTACATGAAGATAGCTAGCTAGCTGGTGCTCGCTCATACGCCGTGTAACCCCGGCATAGAATAGGGTTACCCCATATCATCCCGTGGGTGTCGTAAAAGGAATTTAAGGAATTTTGGAGGGACTAGCAAAACTTAAAAGTTCTCCTCGCGCGGTGGCGGATAAACTGCTTGGTCCCTAAAAGGGTTGGCGTCAGGCAGGCGGCCGGCCGTAAAAATATTGCCAAATCTATTAGCAGATGGTATGGTCAATGATGACTTACCTACTGCGCCAACCCTAAATATTTGGTTTAGCGGACCCCGGGCTCCCGAGAGGGATGCAACCGGGATCATTGCTCGGATGAGAAAGAGATGAAGATAGCTGGTGCTCATGTGTGATATTTATTCAATGGCTTATGCTATCCGCTCGCCAGGCTTTTCTCCGCTTTGGTCTACTAAATCGCCTTTGAGATCCAGTCAGTAGTCCAGGCTTTCGCTCAAAATTCTTCTTGCATACGGCAGATGTGTATATATTCTCACACGTTGGTCAAACAAATTCTACGTACTAGTTAATGTTATGAACAAACACACATACGTTCACACGTATGTGTGTTTGTTGCTCTATCACGGAACATGGAATATAGGTAGGCGGAGATTTGGAATGACAGACTTTTTATCTTGATATTTCCGCAGGATCAGGACTAACACATTTCGCTCTCTTTATTTCATTCGAGTTTCTCCCTATCTGACTAATAAGAGATAAACGCAAAGCTCGAAACTTCCTTTATTCATAATCGTGATAAAATTCACTTTCTTGCGAGAGATGATAACAAATAGAATTGCAAAATGAATTTCGTTTACGACTTGAGATAAGCTTTTTATATTCTTTATATCGTCATTTGAATGTATTACTTTTTAGAAAGCCGGAAAGAAAGCTTGGAAAACATGTAGTTGAGTCGGATTATACTTCCTTCGTCCTCCATCCGAAACTTAATACCAGCATCCATATTAGGTATTAGGAGAGGGGAGGGGGGAGTCCGTTTCTACACAGTGAAGCAGTAATTAAGGGAAGGAAGCTGTTCCGAGTCTCTATACCTTTCGTTAACGATGGAGTTAGTGCATACTCGTCGCATATTCGGCTGAAACAATGCCAAGTGCCTATTATGTTGGTCCTGAGTGGCCAGTTGAACATGGCTTAGGAGCCTGCTAGGGCAGGAAGTTCATTGATGTAACTCCGTCAGAGGGTAATCGAGTAATGACCGTAAGTTATCTCACCTGATTATAGGGAAACATCAATTAAGTTTCGTGAAAGAAAACGAGTGTAGAGAAAATAAAATAACAGTGCCGAACACGAAATTATCGCGTTACAAACAGATGCTCACTCACATGGAGTTGCAATTAAATTCGTCACCATTTTTTTTTGTACATTTCTAACCGCATTGTTAAAATGTCACATAGAGTTACTATATAACATTTAGAATTTTAACAATGTTATATTTTATATTTAAGTGATATTGGCTCAAATTGCCCTTAAATGCTGGCAGAAAGGCCATTACTAAAGAACAGAATTGAACTTAAGTAAGCCTAATAATAATTGTTTGTAGAGTGCACGGACTGGTCCCGTCAGCCGTTGTTGCTGGACAGTGGGTGTGTGTCGGGCGCCGCGCTCGATGACGTCAGGGAGTGGGTGCTGGCGGTCTCGATGGACCAAGCTGTCGAACAAGTAGCTATTTACATTTATCTTCTGTTTTCGCGATGTTAGATTGAAATTAAACTAATTTTTCGGTTTCGTGTTTATTACCTACAAGTAATAAGCACTGCCAATTAATTTCAACAATCTAACAATGCTAATTAATTTAATAATGCATGAAACTAGTTTCGTAATATAAATCCCGTTTAAGGTACCTATATCTAATCGCTGGCGCTGGCTAAATAAAGTAGCTGTAAATGAGTAAGATATAAGTCACTGATTAATCCGTACGGCTTTATCCATCATCATATTTTATTTAGAAACTCTCGTAGGAATAACCAAAACTGATTTCTATCCTCAGATATAAAATGTTATGGAACAGATATCGAGAAGAATATTAATTTAGTTATTTAAGAAAGAATGTCGTTTCAAAACAAATTGGATTAGATCCATTAAAATTTGTTTCATTTCTAACCAATTAGTTGTAGTAAGTACATAATGATCGTTCTGTGTAGACGTTACCGGTGGATAGTCGCGGGCTCTATGCGTCGTACGTCGGCGAGGGGGAGCCTTGCTGTGTGCTCACCGGGTACCCACTTTCGGAGAGACTCGTCACTTTTACTAATGGTATGTATATGTATTCGTTTAGTAATATTTATTATAGCTGCATCCTGCGGTTTCATCCGCGTAAGTCCCGATCCCGTGGGAATATCGGGATCAAAAGTAGCCTATGTTACTCAGGGTGAATGTAGCTTTCTAATGGTGAATGAATTTTTGGAATCCGTCCAGTAGTTTTTGAGTTTATTCATAACAAACATACAGACTCTCACACATAGAAAAGTACAATTCTTTCCTCTTTATAATATTAGTATAAAAGATATAGATAGATGGGGAAGAGTTTCACCACTATCCAGTGAGTAAGTGGAGGAGTAGTCTAAGATGTAGCACGTACACATAGAGTATAGGAAGATGTCAGTTTAGACTCATCTTCCTGCACCGACCTACGTATTAGAACGCAGACGAGTCCGCTTTGCGCTTTGATTTAGCTACGCTACGGCGTTCGTAGATTCGTAGGCCGTAGCGTAGCTCGTAGCTAAATCGCTTAAATCGGCTGTTTATTTTCTAATGTGTCGTAACGTAAACGTAAAGTAGGTTAATGTGTTTATCAGTCTGCTGACTATCTATACTTCAAATCAAAACAAAGAACTGTCAATCTAAAAGGAAAAAGTAAATAAAGAACCTTTCAAATAAAAGTATGATATTTTTGTTTACAATTTTGATCTAAGTTTCTGAAATAGGATATTAGTTGATGTGAGAACTTAAACATTTTTTTTTCATTTCTACTGACTCGTCAGATAATCTGCAGAATATCTTGTTAATCTGCTCTGTAACGGATTGACGCAAGTTAATGGTAACATATTCATCCATACATACCTTACTTGAGAATAGATTAGCAGCGCGCGTAACACGTGACCCTCCATTGTGCAAAATTGCACTTATAAGCGGTGGCCGATGTACTGTCCGTGCAAAGCGCTGCATGCATATATAAGCCGCGCAAGTTGATATTGCGATGGAACCTTGTCACAATAACACCTGCGTGACGTT